>PYHX02000413.1:8065814-8112549 GCA_004302925.2 Cochliomyia hominivorax
TTTTTGTATTCTTCAATTCTCTTTAAAGAAGACCTCAATATCTTTCCACTGGCCTTAGTAACAGGCAGTTTAGAAGATTTGCCTTAGTAAAAAAGACTCAAGGACTTGTTTGTCATAGTAACAGAATGCCAAGTCAGGCCGAAAATAAGTGGACTCATTGTGAGCAGCTTTTTTTTGCAAACAATTCTTAATATAAATTTCGTTATTCATACCGCCCATTGTAGCATATGAATGAGGAATTTTGATTCTTTTCACATTCACTTTCCTTCCAGCATCAGCAACATAAAATGTTTGACCAGAAAGTAGCAAAAAAATCTGCGAGGACATACATTTCATCACCCATTATGCAGCGGAAATATTGTTTTAGAAAACTTGACTTTAATTCCCATGTTTCGTGCCAAATATGCGGACCTACCTGGACCACGTTTTCTATTAACGGGACAAATTCTCCCAAACAATTTTTGCTTGTCATCTCTTGAATATGGAGGTTTTCTTAAATATTTTTTATATCTTTTAATATACTTCACCGATTTTTCTGGTTTTAAATAGGAAACGCTCTCTAGGACTCACAGCAAATACTCAGACCAAATTTCACTGAGCTATTTTAACAACAGACAGATAGACGAATTTAGCGAAATCGACTTAATCTGAGATGTTCCTTCTCAGCGTTTCACACGGAATAACCACTTGTAGTGGTGAATAATATTAAATGAAATTTAGTCACTAATTTTTATTCCGTACTTCCCCTTTTATATTTAGTCATTATTATATTTATATAATGACTAAATGAATAAAAAATGTCAGATATTGGAACCACAGATTCTGATTTAATAGAGTTTTAATATATTGAAATAAAAATTCCAATTTCTGGACAGTTCGAATTTTTGAGATTCAACTGTATTTGCAGAGCTGTTGTGGATAAAGGATATTTTGATATCTTAATATAAAAAATAAAACCAAAAATGCTTTAGAATTTTTCGTGTGTATTTTATTCTTCTTTTTCTCAATGGGATTTTTAAATAATAAATTAAACAACTTAAAATCAAATATTTGAGAGTAAAATCAGACACATAACTTTTCATATGTTTTGACCTGATCGTTCACCTTTTTTCTTTATTTCATTTCAAACAGAAAAAGGTCAATATGAATAAAAAGAAGAAGAATATTTGAAATGTTTCTGAAAAAAAAAAACTGCTGACAAAGCAAAAATTGCCACAATAAATTTAAATATAAAAAATTTCTCAATTTGACAATAAAAAAGGAGAAATCCTTGAATATATGAGTTAATTGAACTCGTGGAATCATATGTATAAATGTGTGAGTATATATATCAAATTTATATTCCTAAATACAAATGTAAACACAATTCACACTTTTGTCTAGTTAATTGTGAAACAAAGAACTTAATTTAAAATTATTCACCATTTCGAAAAACAGTTCATTGTTTCGTTTCGTTTTCATGTGTTTCAATAAAATCGGTTATGCCGAATTTTTAATACCCTGCACCACAAATGTGTGTGAACTAAATAAGTTATATTTCTTACATACACACTCTTACATACACACATAGACGTACAATATATTAAAATTCATCTTCATATAACACATAAAATGAGTCTTTGAATTAGTTAAATTTTTGATTATAACTATTTTGCTACTAAACTGATTTTGATGGTATTTGAAATGGTAATGAAGTACAAACAGCTTAATATTGTGGCAAAGTTAATTCTCATTTTTCGATTTATAATTGACAATTTAACGAAAGTATTGTGGATTTGAGCCAGACAGGCAGATTGACGGAAAGACAGAAGGATGGGCAGACTCAAATCAACTAAATTCACCTAGATTTTGTTTTAATACAATATATTTAATACAATATATTTTATATATACACATTATTGGATCCGAGATGATTTCTTCTTAGCGTTACACTAGGAATGACAAAGTTATTATACCCTCTTCACCACTTGTGGTGGTGAGGCTAAAAAACGAAGGTATTTTTTTTCGAGAAAGAAAAGTTTGAAAAAATAACTGAACAAATATCAATTTGCACCATAATTTGAGATTTCTTTTTTAACAATGTTAAAATACCTTAAAGAAAAAAGTCCTTTTAGGTTCAATGTCATTCAATTTCTTTTATTAAGTAAAAATAAGTTAAATAAAGTTGAATTTATGTCATTTCAAATTTCAATCAGATTATCTTACGTTTTCATTATAAATAGATAATTGATTTTGATTGAAAAAGTTTAATTTAGCAGGAAATCTTTATTAAAATTTATAAAAATTATTAGAAGTTCTGGCAGGTATAGAAATTATAAACAGTATCGAACAAAACTATTGGCCCAGTAAGTGTATTATTTTTTATTCTCAACATTTCACATGAATAAAAAATGTTTTACGTATCATCTTCACCAATGTAGTTAATAATGGTCGTGTTCAAGCCTTTTTGCGTTATAACTGCATTCAAACGCTTTAGCATGGAATAGACTTAATTTCTTGTAACTAAATCAGCGATTTTTATTCAGTCTTCCTTTAGCGCCTTTTGAAAATCAGCCTTATTAAATACAGATCGCTTGTTGGCTCGTCTGTCCAGTTCTTCCCACAAATACTAAATTGGATTGAGGTCTGGGTACTGTGGTGGGTACAATAGATCATGAGTCACATTGTAAATTAACCACATATGCACATCATAAGCTGAATGTTTTGGATCATTGGAATGTGAAACCTTTTAAATTAAAAAAGAAACTGTTTTATACATAATGACATCTATGGAAACCAGTTTACCGACATCCTCAGAAGTCGAATAGCCACATACTATTACACCACCTTTGCCATATTTAACATATTCTGTGTTGGGCTTTCTAAACAATCGGCCAATCGGAAAAAAGCACTGGATTAAAAAAAAAATAGGTTTACTCGTAAACTGTAGCGCATTATTGAAGACATATGTGTATTACGTCTAGCAACTCAAGCATTATAATTAACTTCATTCAGCACTCTGCGATCACCAATAGACTGAATATTTTTATTATATTCCTCTTGAACTTCAGCAGCGATTATTGTAGATGTTTTTAGGATTCTTTTTAATTTTCGAACAATTTGGTTACTTTCGCGGGAAGTAAAATATTTAGGTCACTCGGTTCTATTCGAACTTTGAAATCGTTACTTTCTTTAAAAACGATTTCGATCTTCTAGTGAAATGCCTTCGATATATTATTTGAACATATGTGGGCATATGACTTGTCTTGGTTATGCAGGTCCAGTATTATTTTTTGCTCAGATTTTCCAGTTTCCTTTTTGTTGAGGGCTTAGTTTTGATTTCACCAGGTGTCTTTTGAATTTAGATCAACAAAATGTCACTTTAACCGCTCAGCATTGATACTGATTTAGTGTAGACTTTCTTCCATGGTTGCATGATTTCTGAAATTTCAACAAATAATAAACATTCCCGACTGAGTGTGTCAACACTTTTGTTCGTCAAACTGATGACTTTTTTTCAAATAAGTGTTTGTGTTGGTGAAATAAATTATGGTTGTATTCAGTATTAATGAATTTTTCTGATAAAATGTGGTTATAAAGGAAGAAAAATTAGTATAAAATATAAAACACTTGTTGTGTCAATAGTTTTGTTCGGTACTGTATAAATATACATGTTTGTAAAATGTGTTCTGATTTTGTGTTATTTCTTCTTTATGAAATATATTTTTGAAAAGAAAATTAATACATTTAGATTTATGAACGATTACTTCCATTTGATTGTTATTAAAGAAGATTTAGTTAATTGAATTTAAGGTATTTATGGAATAATTCATTAGGTGGGTTCAAAATTAATAATTTTAAAATACAAATTGTAAGATCGAGAAAATTTTAACACAATTTTATCTGTTTTTCAAAATAATATTAAGATTATTTCTGATTAAACTAATTGATTTTTATAAGTTTCATCAAAATGATTGACTTGAAAGAAGTACGCAAAGTCCGCTCGAATTGATTTTTTTGGAAACTTTTGTAACTTTTAAACCTTTAGATAAAATAAAAAAAATGCCACAATTTAAGAGCTCAAATGTTTAAGAGTTAATTTGAAAGAGTATAAGCCAATATCTGGTCGAAGAGGTAGTCGGCGATCCTTAGATTTTTACAACCTTGGATATGTTTAAGAATTTAGACTAAAGAATTATATATAGTTCTGGCACTGCTAACACTCTTAAAACATAAATGAAGTGTAAATAAGTAAATGGGATAAAGCATACGCAGCGATAATAGATTTATCATTTAAGAAGCATTTTCACTGACAATGTCCGTCTCTCCGTCAGTCCTTGTGTCGGTTGAAATCAAGTTTATGTAGCCGGCCTATAGTTAACATACATGATATGTATATCAAACGTTTGGAAATGCTTTCGAGAATTTTTGCTATTGAAATCCAAGAAAATTAGTTCATAAATGGCTCAGATGTTAGCAAAATACTGAAGGTCCCTTCAACATTTTTTGTTTTTTTCTATTTATTGAAGATAGAAGATAGATTTCAATAAATGTAGCGGACTATTGCGCTGAAGACATGAAATTGATCGAACCTGATTTATAGGCAAAAGATATTTTCCTATACTTTAACCCCCTTTGACTATGGACTTGGTTGTGGCACTGGTTGATTATAAATTATTTTCCTGAATTTAATCTTTTTTATTTTTCAAAATCGATTCATAAATATTTAGTCCCATGTGGTTGTTGTTTATAAGATTTTGGCCAATTAAACTCGATTGGGCCATTAGTTTCCAAGATATGGGCGAAAAGTTCTTGTGGCGCTGCTAGGGCTGCTACGGACCTGGTTGCCACGCAGAAAAATTTCAAATATTTTCCTCGAATTTTTTTTTTCTTTTAGATGCAGAAAAATAGCTAATTTTTTTGTCTAAATTTTGATTTTTTAAAATTTTCGAAATCGGCCCATAAATATCCGAGTTATAAATTACTCATTTATATTTATTGTCTTAGTGGAAGCGAGAACTACTCGTGAATAAAATTTTGCATGCATATTGAAGTTCATATAAGCAAAGGTTGAGGGTATAGAAAATTCGGCACGGCCGAATTTAGCATTTTAATTTGTTTTAATATTTTTTAATTTTATACTTTTGTTCAAATTTATAACTTTTCAAAATATTATAATTTTTGAAACTGATTTTTTTTTTTTTTTTTAATTTGGAATTAATTTTTCAAATTTGATAATTTTAAAAATTTTAAACTATTTAAAATCGTTATTTATACACCACAATAAAAAGAGGAAATGTATCAACTCAGATATCGCTCTACAATTTTATATTAACTTTTTGTTCCAATAACAAATAATCCGATCTAATCTTATTGAACCATAAGATTTAAATTGAAGTTGGACATTCCAACAAGATGTAGACGTAATTTTTGATTTTAATTTGATTCCGGAATGATTCTTTTTTGTTTTATACACGGGGTAACAGTGTAAATATGCCCTCATTCAAAATTTATTTTTGTGGAGGATATAAAAATTGTTAAAGAAAAGGATTTCAATGGTTCTCATCTTCATCACAATAACTGAAATATTTTATTTGAATAACAATCCTAATAATTTATGAGAAACATAAATTATTATAATTATAACAATTATAACTTATTTATTTAATTCCTTTTAAATTCATTAGAAAACGTTTTTGTGGAGATTCTTCCGACATCATTAATAAAATTTTGATGATGAATTAATTTTGAGTGAAAACATAATTTATTCCACAAAAACATGTTTAAATGAAATTTTCTTCAAAATATCGATTTAATTTTAATTTAAACTTTTTGTTTGTTTTTTCTCCATTTTTATTATCATTAGGAATGATGTGGGTGTAACTCCTCACTTTTAATGTGTTAGTGTTCAATCACCGTTTTTAATTTTACTTAATATTTCCTGCAAGAACCGGAAATACTCAGTAGGCGTTTCCTTAAAATGAAAATGCGAGAAAAGGATACATAATATTTTCGGTTGTTTTCTTTTATTTTATTTTTTCTTCTTTAATTTACTTTACCCTCTGGAAAGTAAAATTTATTTGGGTTTAAACATCATTAAGCACATTAAATATTTTGTACACAAATTAATTCTTATTTTCATACCCTACACCATCATAGGTAGTGGGGGTATTATGCGTTTGTGTAAATGTGTGTAACGGGCAAAAAAAATAGTTCTACCACCATTTTTAAGTATACCGCCTGATTCAGAATCACTTCCTGAATTAAATAAAACATATCCGTCCCTCTGTTCAGCTGGCGGTCCATGTAAAGCTTGTACGCAAATTACGAGGGCCGTTCATAAAATTTGCACAGCAGTCATATACAAACAACACTATGGTGAAGAGTATTACATAGTCGGGCATGAACAACTACAACATTTTTACTTGTTTTTCGTTGCTTTTTATTTTACACTTTAATTTACACTGTGTAAAAATGAGTAAAACTCAGTAAAACTGTGTAAAAATAAATTTGTTCAATTAATATTTTGTTCAGATTTCTGTTTACAGATTTTGTTCTTGTTTTTTAGCCATTAACATTTTTTTAATGTGTAAATTAGGGGGAAAGTTACCTTAATATTTCATTTATTATTTTATTATTGTTGTTGTTGTTTGTTGTCATAAATTGTTTAAATTACGTCCGTTTTTTCCACTCTTAACTCTTTTTTATTGTTGTATTTTTAACCTCTTAATCTGCAGAGAAATAAAAGTTAATTTTGTTCATAATTTGTTGTTGTTTTTTCGTCTTTTGTAGTCCCGGGTATTTTAAATAAACGCCAATATTAAAGTCATTTTATATGTCAAGTAAAATAAAGTAAAATAAAGAAAAAATGTATATGGGGTATTCCATGGTTTTTGCAAATAATTTTTTTTAAGAATTTTTTTAAGAAGTGAGATCGAAAAAAGTTTAAAATTTATAAAATTTTAATACTTTATGAGGTTTCTAACTCAACCGAAATGCAAGTTAAATAAACGTTTTTATACCCTCCATCACTATAAGTGGTGATGAAAGTGTATTAACTTTGTCATTCCGTTTGTAATGCTAAAAAGGATTTACCTAAGATCCTATAAAGTATATATTCTTGTCTCAAATTAAAATATAAGTTGATTTACGTACATATATTCATCAGTCTCTCTATTGTTGGCACTTTCAAATTCATTAGAATTGACAGATTTCAATGGAATTTAGTCTGGTTATTTCTTACTGCCCAGTAGAAAATAGATACAAACCGATATCTGAGACAACCTTCTAAACTAAAAAAAAATCAACAACGATTATGACTAAACGGCTTGTTCAATTTAACCTTATTAAGAAGGTAAAGACATGAGGAGGGGATACTCCTTACAAACGAAACTCCCAAAATCGCATATCTCTGAAACTTTAAAAGAAAATTTCTTGAAATTTGCCACTTAAATAAATCCTTAATAAAAATAGTAAAGACTTAAAACTGTTTGGATAGGACAAGGGGGTAAGTGTCCCACTTCTCCACCTGTAAGGGTTATATCTTACAGTTTGAGAGATAATTAGACAAAATTCAAATTTTGATCCCATTACGAAAACGAACTTTTTTAGTATCTTTTTTGAGTTTGGTAGGCTCAATTGTGATTCAAACAAATTTACAAAATATTTTCTGGATTTTGTACTAAATTAAGAAAAATGTACAAGATTCATATATCTATGTGGATCCAATAGAAGATTATATTATTTTGAAATAGAAACGTAAGGTTTTTAGTGATGTTTTCCAAAAACACATTTTCTTTTCAATTTTTTGAAATAAGTGGACTCAATTTGAGTCCAAACGTATCTGTTAATAATTGTCTGAATGCTGCAGAAAATTCGAAATAATTTGTGTACACGAACCGATATTCCTATGTGAATCCACTAAAAAGTTGTTCTTAAAGCTAAAATTAAAAAATTATATACCAATATATGTTTACTGTACCTGTTCTGAAAAGGTCGCACTGCTTCGATACATTTTTGATAACTTTTCTCTTTAAGCGGATAAATTGTTTTCGGTACAGATTTCCATTGAACGTTTCTTAAGGAGTTTTCGTTCAAAAAAATAAAAAAAATAAAATTTTGAATATGAAATTCCCTCTTAATATAAAAAATAGCGTTATCACATTTTTACCACTTTTTCATTTTTCCTTCTTAAATCGTTTGTAGAAAATTTTCACTCATTATAATTAAATTTCATTTCACTTTAAAAGCAAAATGAAACATATAAAAATGTTGTAGTCGGTCATGCCTGACTATGTAATACTCTACACCACAGTGTTGCTTGTAAATGACTATTGCGAAAAATTTATGAATGGCCCTCGTATAACTAGCTTTTCTTATTTATGCTTATGTGTGCAATAGATTATTATGAACATTTATGTGAAATTTAAGCGTTTTATTTTATAGGCTGACCCTCGTATAATTCCGAACAGCGGTTTTGGCTTATATTTATATTAGTTTTGAGTAAATGTTGCTACAATACCCACGTATATGTGTGATTTATGATTTTGAAAGTGGAAATCTGGTTGTATGGGACCTATGAGAAATAATGGACCGTTCCTGGTATAACTTGGCACAATGTCTTAGAATATACAAATATTTATTTTCTCTAGTTTTGGTAAACTTCGTTTTATATTTAAACATTTTATGGACTAAAAACCAATTCCGGATAATGGTCCGATCATAACCAATTTCAAAAGGTTAAAATCATAAGATGTGTCTAATTTCACTATTATATCTTCAAAACTGCGACCTTTACAAGCTTGACTTGGACAGCCATACCAACGGACGGATAGATTTGCTTATATCGACTCAGGGAGTGATTCTAAGTCGAACGGTAAAAAAACGAACGGGTATAAAAAGGTACCATTAAGTGAGAGAAGATTAAATTAATCTTTAACACCAGAAAAAGAGGAAAATACAGAGAAAAAATTATGTAGAATAAAACGTTTTATTTTCTTTAATTAAAGAAAAAAAAACAAATTGAACAGTTTCCCAGCTTTTTGTTTTGTTAAGCGATTTTCTTCTTAAATAATCACACATTTTGCTCTTATTTGTGGCAGAATGTTGTTTTTTCCGCCGCTTCATTTTCATTTTGTTCTAGAGGATTTGATAAATTAGTTGAGGTTTTTGCTTGAGATTAAGAAAAAAGACTTTTTTGTTGTTTTTCCTTATTTTTAGTTTTAATTTTTAAATAAAGTTTTCATATATTTAAATATTAAAATTTTATTTCCCCCTTTTTTTGGTGTTTTTTTTTCTTTAGACAATCAATCAAGAGCAGTTTTCGTGACAAGGATAAACCATCACGTTTTAAAGACCTGCAGACAACACGCTTTCAAGTGGAGCCACAAAATGAAGAAGATTCGGATGATTCTAATGAGGATCGTGAACTTTTGGAAAATGAATATGATACCAAATATGGTAAAAGTTTTCGGTAAGTTTGTGTTGGGAAAATAATTGAAATAAAAACTATTCAAATTGAATTTCTATTTATAGACATTTTACCAGAGAAGCTTTGCCACGTTTGGATAACTATCGTAATATTATGTCCATACAAGCTGCCTACCGTCCCACTTTGGATGAGCTACATAATGCCACTTTAACCGGAAAGGTAAGAAAGTCATTGTTCTTTTCATAATCCAATATTTACACTGTGTAACAGCCACTTCTACTTATACAAAAAAATCGATATCAAAATGGAGTTGGAGACTTCAAAAATAAAAACTTTATTTTCTGTTGATTTCTTTTTATATGAAATTATATTTGTATATCTTCCCCTACCACAAGTGGTAAAGAGGGTGTCATTTCGTCATTTAGATCCCATAAAGTATATATATTCTTGCAACAATTCAAAACCTGAAATGATTTAGCTCTGTCCGTCTGCTGTTGGCACACTCACATGTACTTTAATTGTCAGAGCTCAATGAAATTTGCTGTTGTCCTGAAAAGTTCTCGAATTAAAATTAGTGTATATTAAAAGATATAGATCGATATTTAAAGCAAGGAAAAAATTAAAGCCAAAACAAATCAGAATGTTGAGTTGGTAAAGTCCGACTATCTAATACCCTACAACACAATTCTGGTCACAAAATGTAGTTACGAAAAATAAATGAATGATCATCGTATATTTAAATTTTCGGATTTATGCTTAGGTGTGCATTACATTATTAGGACACTAACATTTATACGTTCTAAATTATTTTCTCTGGGGGATTATATGGGAGCTAAATTAACTTTTGCTTATATTTATCTTAATTTGACTAAATATTGTAACAATAACAACGCATATGTTAGATTTAAGTCCTTCAAAGCGATATTTGGAATGTATGGGAATTATGAGAAACAATGTACCGATCCTTGAATTATTTGATACATCGTTTTATAATGTCATTCGATTTATTTGTGATAAATTTATATTTAGGACTTATTTAAAGGCATCGCCTTTTAATGTTCACAGCCATCTATACGGGCGGACGACATCGCTAAGTCGACTCATAAAGTGATTCTGAGTAGACGATATACTTATTGGTGGTAAAGTTGTTTTTTGGCCGTTACAATTTTTGCACAAATACATAATTCCCCAAACTTATGGTGGTGTAGGTTATAATTTAAGGGATGTATTGAAGATCGGCATAGCATTCTTACTTGTTTTGAATGGATTTTTAAGCTGTAAAAGACATTGGAAAATTTATAAATTATATTTGTATGACCTTGACATGGGTATTTAATAAAAGCTAAGGCTCTAAGAAATAAAGAAAAATATTTCTTAGAATCTTGCAGGAGACATGAAAGGTCCTTTAAGAATTAGTTTGAAATGCTGTTATAAATTTCAAATAACTTTAAATTTATGTTGATTTCTTAAATAAATAAATTTTTAACAAAATTTTCCTTAAAAATAATTTTATAAGGACACTTAAGAAAAAGGAAATTTATTATATTATTGTCCTTGATGCTTCAAATAAATAATTTAATATATTCCTAATATTATTATCTTTAATACCCATTTATCAAAGTTTTATAGCTTTTAAATTTGGAATTCTGTTTGAGAGAAAATCTGATCCGATATGGAAATATTAAAAGTATTGTATTACTCTTCATGGTTTCCAGTTTCTCTTTTTATATTATTTTTTTAATGTGCATGATATTTTTTTAAAACACTGTATTTTAGATATATTCCCATTTAAACTCTGTAATGAACTTTGAACTTTAACTGTTTTTTGGGGAAACTAATGTAATATTTATTAAATTTTTATTTCATTGTTAATTAGTATCGAGGGTGGTGTGATAAATATTAGTATTATATAACATAATTTTAATTGTAATTACAGCATAAAGTGTTTTATATGGAAAAATTTAAAAGAAAATAGAGTTGTAATGTTAATATGGAGACATAGAAAAAAGGCTCCTTAAATGAGGTGTCTCATTTAAGGAGCCTGGGGACCATTTCTTCATAAGGTCTAAATTTAAAACTTTAAGACAGTTACACCCTTCACTGTATGACATTTTACAGAAATTGTTTTAGCTTTTCGGAATTCGATTTTTTAAAAGAAACAAGAAAGTTCACATTAAGCAAATATTTGACAAAATATATGTAATGATTAAATATTTTAATGATTTATTAGCTTTAACAAAAATTGCATCCAAAAGTTTGCATTTTTCATAACTTCAAAACTAAACAAACATTTTATAATTTCTTGGTTTTGTTTATTTCATCAAATATTTGCTTGATGTGAAATTAGGCAATATTTTTTTACAAATTTTGTAAAAAATTTTCCAAGAATTATTTTTAATTTAGAAATTAGTTATAAACTTATTATTTCATCAAATACTTGCTTAATGTGAATTTAGTCTTAAATTTTAAATAATTCTCTTATGACCCTCGTTTCCGTTTAATTTACATTTCCATTTTTACTAATGACCGTTTCATGTTGTAGTCAGTCATACTGTCATTTGGGTTTGTCTACGTATAACTTTGTGTGATTGTTTGCGCTTAATAAATTTTCATTTGGCCACAATTGATGGTGGGCTCATTAGTTCATGACCTAACCTCATATTCCATAATGAAAAAGAACAAAACACTTGAATGTGTTTGTCGAGCTGCTGTTTTAGTGATTAAATGATTAAAAATATGGCAAAATTTAAAACGAAAGTGAGACATAAGAAACAAAAATACAACAGCAACAACAAATAAATATTAATCAATTAATTAATGACCTTAATTTGTAAACTCTTCTGAAACTGAACTGACTTCTAGTGGAACATAAAAATTGTCATAAAATTAATTGAAAACAAAACAGGTAGAAAAAAACATAAAAGAAAAAAATATATAAAAATTAGCAACAAAATGCAAAAATGTTGACAAATGGATGTCATCGGAAAAAGAAGAAGAAGATAAATGTTACTATTTTAATCAATATTTAATACAATAAGAAGTTAAAATGTTATATTCGACTATGCCGAATCTTCAATACCCTCCAACACAAATGTCTTACTTTTCGTACAAACACACTCAAACATATACTCATAGAGGAACACTCAATGAGTCAGAAAATCAGTTATATTTTTAGCTATAGCTTTTTTCTACTGAACCGATTTTGATAATTTTTAGAATGGTAATGAAGTACATATAGTTTAATATAATTCTAATTTGTCGACTTAAAATTGACGATTTAACGAATGTTATTAGCTAGAACTTGGAGGTTGTCTCAGATATCGGTCTATATCCTTAAATATATTGAATCGATTTTTTTGGTTTTAAATAGGAAACTTCTCAGGACTATAGCGAATATTAAGGCTAAATTTCATTGAGTTCTGTCAATTAATATACATGTGAGCGTGCCAACAACAGACAGACAGACGCACGGATATAACTAAATCAACTCAGATTGTGATTTTATATGTACATTATGGGGTCTGATATGATTCCTTCTTAGCGTTACACACTGAATGACAAAGACAATGTTATCCCTTCCCCACTTGCAGGTGATGGAGGGTATTAAAATAAATGAAAATAAAACGCTTAAAATAAATTCGTTACTTTTTTAAAGGGGTCTTCTGTTACTTTATGAAATCTAATTCCTTTTTATTTCATTTATTTGTTATTTTTTTATTTATTTTCTCGGTTTTCTTTTTCTTAAAGACACAAGAAAAGGACACATTTCAAAGGTCATTTATTAAAGCTAAAAATGTGAGAAATTTTTTAGGGACAATTGTAAAGGACACAATGACAGTTTGCAAGAATGTTTGTAATGGAAATAGAATTTCATGTAGAATGACTGATAAAACATTTAACATATCATCATTATTATCTTTATTATCATCATCATCATCATCATCATTTCAAGACGTCAACTTAATTAGACAATATTTGTTTGACATTTGACTTAAAATGAAACGCAACATTTGTTATATTATCGTTTTGTATGTGTATGTGTGTTTTTTCTGAGGGAAATTTATGTATTTAGTTTCTCAGTTTAATTCCAATACAATTAAATGTTAAATATCATATTCAATGTAATGAAAGAGACAGTATGATTTAATTTTCATCTAATACTTGAACCTTGTCCTTTGATTTAAAAAATCTGTATTAAATCGATCTGAGACATTTTTCAGACTAAAAAAATTTTGGCTTTTTTCAAAAACATATATAATTTGTAGTAGACTAGACTGAAGTGTGATATATTCAAGAACTACAGTGAAATCTCAAACGCATACAAACGTATATTATTTGACATAATTCCTATATAAACAGTATATATTGCTCTGTTGTTGCAAGAAAGTCATAACTCAAAATTTGCAAGCATTGACGATTCATAAGTCGAACAAATCGCGCGAAAGTTCAATGTAACGGTTACAATTAATTTATTGATTATTGCTGAAAATAAAACGTTATTCCACCAGCGTTTTTCTGGAAAAATTGAAGTTTTTAGTTGCGACTGTCTTCCAGCAAATGAGCGATAGTAGGTTTACTTGTATCAGAAAATCGACTTATTCGAGGGTTGTTTATTAATTTTTCGTAACTATAATTTATAACCAGCATAGCGATGTATTCTGATGATAGTCAGACTTGACTGACTATAACATTCTTACTGTTTTTGGTTATAAATCTGTTACTTTAGATCGGCTTGATGGATTTGCATGAACTTTAACATAATGATAGCCGTGGATCGTAGCATTATAACTTATGAAGCCTTGTTTACCTTCTTTGATAAGACCTTAAAAAACAGGCTCATACATGTTATTCATTTTTGATAGTTTCCGAGTTATTTGAAATTTCAGCCTGCAAAATTTTGCAAGATCTGGAGTTAGTTTTTTAATATATGTATACCAGTTTTGTCCAGATCTTATGAATGCAGTTTTGAAAACTGTGTTTCCAAACTTTATTTTTCAGACCTCAAGTAAAAGTGTACTCTAAAGTCCAAAAGCCCAAAAATTCCAATTTTAGAATTTTTCCTCTAATTTTATCAATTTTTTAAATCACGAGATCCATATATCTTTACAATTTCAGATAATTAATTATTGTTTTATTAAAATTAAAAAAAAAACAAGTAAGAATGCTATATATGTCTATGCCGAATCTTAAATACCCTCCACCACAAATTCGTGTAAAGTTAATACGTTAGGTTCCATAGACACACATATACTCACAAATGTATATAACACAGAAATACTTAATTAGTCATAAAATTAGATACAATTTAAGCTATAAAATTTTTCTATTAACTGCCTTTTTTCTACCAATTTTCATTGAGCTCTGTTAATTTTTGCGGATGTGAGCAGACAAAGAGATTGACGAAAATCGATTGAGATTTTGACTTGATGCAAGAATATATACATTATGGGGTATGAAATAATTCATTCTTAGCGTTACACACAGAATGACAAAGTTAATATTCTCTCTCTACCACTTGTACTGTGGAGCGTATAAAAACAAAAAATATGCTTGTTATAAGATCAAAACTAGTTTCCGGGAAGGGGTCTTATATGTAGCTCCCATATAAGACCCCTTCCCGAAGTTTGGACCAAGATTGTTCATATTTATAATATACTTTTATTATAGTTAGAAAAATCATTGTGCTAAATTTTAATGGAATTGATCTTTATTTAAATGTTTTATAAAATCTAATCCGTTTTCCGGAAAATCCCGTTATAAGGGAGCTATAGGAAAATTTGGACCGATACAGGGCAAATTAATATAATATCTTCAGAACAGTTAGCAAAATAATTGTGTCGACTTTCAGTAGAATTGGTCTTTATTTACTCGGGAAGGGGCGTTATAATGGAGCTATATCATAATATGGACCCACAATACAATAGAATTGGTTCAAATCTAAAAGTATTATAAGCTGTAAATCATATTCCGGGAAGGGGCCTATAAAAATATGGACCCATGGAGCTATATAAAAATATGGACCCATTTTAATAAAGTTTACAACATATATTTAAAATAGCTAGAAAATTAGTTGTGCCAAATTTCAATTGAATTGGTTGAAATCTAAAAGTGTTATAAGCTATAAATCATATTCCGGGAAGGGGCCCTATATGGGAGCTATATCAAAATATGGCCCCATGTAAATAAAACTTAATACATATATTAAAAATAGCTAGAAAATAAGTTGTGCCAAATTTCAATAGAATTGGTTCAAATTTAAGAGTTTTATAAGCTATAAATCATATTCGGGGAAGAGGCCTTATATGGGAGCTATATCAAAATATGGACCCATGTAAATAAAATTCACAATATATATTTAGAATAGTTGAAACAATAATTGTGCCAAATTTCAAAAGAATTGGTTCAAATTTAAGAGTTTTATGAGCTATAAATCACATTCCGGGAAGGGGCCTTATATGGGAGCTGTATCAAAATATGGACCCATGTTAATAAAATTTATTAAATATATTTTAAATAGCTAGAAAATCAGTTGTGCCAAATTTCAAAAGAATTGGTTCAAATTTAAGAGTTTTATGAGCTATAAATCACATTCCGGGAAGGGGCCTTATATGGGAGCTATATCAAAATACGGACCCATGTGAATAAAATTTATAGTAAATATTTAAAATAGTTAAACAATTATTTGTGCCAAATTTCAATAGAATTGGTTCCAATTTAAGAGTTTTATGAGCTATAAATCAAATTCCGGGAAGGGGCCTTACATGGGAGCTATATCAAAATATGGGTCCATATTAATAAAATTCACAATATATATTTAAAATAGTTGAAACAATAATTGTGCCAAATTTCACAAGAATTAGTTCAAATTTAAAAGTTTTATAAGCTATAAATCATAATCGGGGAAAGTCCTTATATGGGAGCTGTATCAAAATATGGACCCATGTTAATATAATTTATTAAATATATTTTAAATAGCTAGAAAATCAGTTGTGCCAAATTTCAAAAGAATTGGTTCAAATTTAAGAGTTTTATGAGCTATAAATCACATTCCGGGAAGGGGCCTTATATGGGAGCTATATCAAAATACGGACCCATGTGAATAAAATTTATAGTATATATTTAAAATAGTTAAATAATTATTTGTGCCAAATTTCAATAGAATTGGTTCCAATTTAAGAGTTTTATGAGCTATAAATCATATTCCGGGAAATGGCGTTATATGGGAGCTATATCAAAATATGGACCAATGTTAATAAAATTTATAGCATATATTAAGAATGGTTTAAAAATTAGTTGTGACAAATTTCAGTAAATTATCTTAAAAATTGCGTTTGGGGTGTATCAAAATTTTGCATATTATAGCCTATAACTTTTTTCCGGCTAATCAGATTTTGATAATTTTTGGCACGATGATGAAGCACGTGTAATTGTATGCTAAAATTAATTTTTTGTTTAAGTCCAATTACATTTTTAGAAGAAATTATAAGAGTTCATTTTTGAAATTTTGAGGTTGTTTCAGATATCGGTCTATAACTTCCTTGCTTATAAACCGATATAGCTGGTTTTAAATAGCAAACTGCTTAGGACAATAACAAACAATGTGGCCAAGTTTTATTGAATTCGGTCAATTATTCTAGGCGTGAGAATGTTTCCAACAGACAGACAGACGGACAGACGGACATAGCTAAATCGACTCAGTTTTTGATTTGATGCAATAATATATATACATTGTTGGGTCTGAGATGATTCCTTCTTGGCGTTACATACAGAATGACAAACTTAATATACCCTCACCACTTGTGGTGGTGGAGGGTATAATAATAATAATTTATTGACCTTCTGTGTAACCGAGGATCACTAGAAATAACGATATAAATAGTTCATCCATTATAATGTTTAGTTTGTAAATCGTTATATTTCCATTTATTATGCATTTTAAATTAAAACTTTCATTTTTTGAGTTATGACGACCTTGCACAAAACGAGCGATATATCATGAGTTGTTTATATAAACAACATTTTGTTTTCATAAAATTTTCAATGAACAACAAAATATTTCAATAATTTTTCAATCGATTGATTTTTATTAAATGATCACAGTTTATTGATCTGATAGAGTGCAATTGTCAATTTAATTTGTAACACTTATTTATTTGCATCTTTATGTATCGCATTCTTTATTTTTATTTATTATATTATTTTTTTCTTTATTTTTATATTTTTATTTTCTCAGTCATTTTATTTTGTTTTATTTTCTACAATAATTCTAAAATTAACCCATTGGGAACGGTGTGTATATTAATCAGAAATTTTAAAAAAATCAATATCTCGATTAAAAATGCTTAATCAATTATATATATGTTCGTATATTATAATCGGATTCAAAATTCGACCAAATTTAAATAGTTAAAATTTCAAATAAAAAAAGCACTAAAATATCTGTAGATCTTTTAAAAAGCTTACAAAGTTTTGACATCGAACAGGAAGCAAACCAAATTTCATTTTTCAATTGTTGGTTGGTTCTTATGTTCAGGAGCAATTCTTCCATTTCACATTAGTGTAAACTGGTATCATTAACTAATATCCCTTTTGAGATAAAATATTACTTGACAAGGTAAACGTATTTCCGCCCGCACACAAAAGTCATTTTTCCAATATGTTTGTCGCAACACTTCCATTTTTGTGATAAACATTTTATGTTTCTGCTAACCTGAATTAAATATATTTGTTAATAAATTAACAATAATATGTTGGTCGCAATACGTTTAAAAATATGTTCAAATAACTTTTATTATTAGACCAAAATATAATTTTAAGTTTTTATTTGACAACCATAAACACTTTGGGAATTTCAACGAAACTATTTTTATTGGATGAAAATATTATTTTCAATTTATATTTTTACCATAAAATTGTCAGCAGGTCAATATGACAATGTTATCATTTCAGTTTATCATGTTTAATGTTGCCTTCGGTTGGGAAAATTCAGTGAAATCATATCCACAAGTAAAGTAATATATAACAATTTAAAATGTTATAGTTAAGCACGACTATGTAATACCCTACACCACATTGTTGGTTGTAAATGACTGCTGTGAAAAATTGATGAACTGTCCTCGTATAATTTGCCTTTTTTAATTATACTTGTGTCTGCAATGGATTATTATGATTCTAACATTTATGTGAAATTAATGCGTTTTAAAAGGAATTTTTCCGTGGAGGGTTATATAGCAGTTAGAAAAAAATATGGGTCGACCCTTGTATAATTTCGAACATAGATTTTGCCTTATATTTATCTTAATTTTTAAAAATACCTAAGTATATGTATTATTTATGAGTTTTAAGATGATGTTTGGATTGGTAGTTGTATGGGACCCAAGAGAAATATTGGAACGATCCTCTAATATTTTGACACATCGTTTTAGAATATAAAAAGACAAAATTTTGATAAAATCCTTATGGGCTAAAAAACGCACTACGGAGGAACATTTGTAACATATAATAATCATAACCACTTCCAGTAGGTATGGTCATTGGGCCGAAATAATAGTAAGTGCCAAATCTCATTAACTTATCTTCAAAACTGTGACTTGTACTTTGCGAACAAGCATTGTATGGACAGCCAGTCGGACGGGCGGGTGACCATGCTTTTATCGAATGAGGAAGGGATTCTGAATGCACAAAGGCCTATCACCAATGATGGTGTAGGGTATAATGATACATATATTAACCCACTTATATATTAACATATGTATAATTTATGTTAACTCATGTAATGACATATTGACTAATATTGAACTTTTTGAATAAATTTGTGTGTTTGAGTATTCTCATTCCCTTGATTTTTGAAAGCTTTTTAAATTGAAGTTCTTTAATAACAACAAACAAAAAAACCTACAATAAAATAAAACCACTTAAGTTGACATTTTATTTTCAATTGTTTTAAAAATTTTCATTTTTATTTTTTTTTATTAAAAAGAAAGACGATGGGAGTTACCAAAAATCTCGTTATATTTCCGCATTTTTCAATATCTGTTATGACAAATAACCATAAATATTATGAAACATTTATTTTTGTCAAAATACATGTAACAGATGCTTTTACATGCTTACACACACTCTCACCCTCTGTCACCTTCTCCATTTTATTTTCCTTATTTTCCATTCTTTTCCTTATTTTCTTATGAACTTATGCCTTATTAAATTCCAACAGTGTATTTTAATCTGGCGTTTCCTTTTCTTGGGTTTTGTGGTTGTGTGTGAGTGTGTGTGTGTTTTTTGTTTACTTTTATTTTCTATCATTTGTAAATGTCTATTAAAGGTGTGATTTTCTTTTGTTTGTCTGTTTTTTTGTTATTGTTGTATGAGTAACTGAGGTTAATATTTGTATTTACTTATATGGGAAAGGCAAATACTAGGGTAATCGGTGCGGTTTTTAATAACCGGTTAAGTCGGTTTCGGTTTTTATGAAAAGCTCACATTTCGAATATCGAAGAAACCATGGGGTTTCTCCTCGAATAGCCGGTTCTTTTCTTAAATTTAAAGAAGCTTTTAACAGTTTGTGGTTGATGTATTCATTAATCATTTCACTAAAATTGATATGAAAAATACTGGATCTGACTCTAAAGATCGAAACAGAGAGATTTTTGCACATAATTTAAAACATGATTGAAATAATTATATTCAAAATTCAAAAATATTATATATCAATGTCAAATGGTAAAACAAAAAACGCTATACCCTCCACCACATATAGGTTAGATTATCAATCTGGCATTAAGTACTAAAGCAACAGATTTGGCTCACTTGGGTCTTAAAAGTGAGCCAAAGTATGGAAATAAGGTTAGAAGTTGTGAGATTAAAATTAGAAGTCCGAAGAATAAGTTAAAGCAAAGTCATGGTAAAGAAGAAGAGAAAGGTGAGATTGATAGTTGCTGTTTTTTCCGTTCAGCCACATAAACAGTAAGAAAGTCTAGTGAGCATATCTCACACATCAGCAGTCGCCAAATCCGTCAGAGTTTGTAACGATCCCAAAGGAGCGTAAGCCCAAGAAGATGAAGAATAGTTTTCTCTTCCTCTTTATTCATGCAGCTTTTACAAAAGTCATTCAAAGGAAAACCCATTTTTATGCGTGTCCACCAAAGCAGCAAGTGTTCAGATACTGCTGCAACTGTGTTCCCCAACATATCAACAATATTAAGATAAACACATACGCTCGAACACACCTTACATATTAATAACAACAAACTTTTTTATACAAGACCTGATTTCCTATATGCCCACATTGGGAGTCATAAAAATTTATTTTTTTTTATTTTTTTTTAATTTTAATGATTCCCAGTTAAAATTAATTTTATTATGTTTTTTTGTCTCAGCTATCGATCTATAACTTCTTTGTTTCTAGACCGATTTTGCTGGTTGAAACTGCTTGGGACAATCACAAACATTCTGGCCAAGTTTCTTTTGAATTCAAATTATTATTGTGACCGTAAGAATGTCTTCAGATTATGATATGATGAAAAATATATATACTTTATGGGACCTAAAAGGATTCCATCTTGGCATTACATACAGAGCGAACTGTTTTTTTATAAATAAAGTTTTTTTCTTATTATTTCTAGGTATTTTAATATTTTGCGTAAAACCGGTTAACCGGTTATTATTAAAAACCCGAAACCAGTTTACATTAAATTGCAGATTTTCGGAGAAACCGAAAACCGGTTTCTAAAAATGCCGAAGAATCTATCACCGTAGGAAATACTCTATATATAATGTTATTTACAGGAAACGGTATTTTTAACAAATATCGATATAGTGAGAGAGGGAGAGAAAGAGAGAGCTTAAAATATATAGAGTGTTTTATATTTAACAAAAATTTCTTTTGTACTTGAGACAAATCGACAATGAAATATTTATATAGAACTCACCCAACAATGATGCATGAGGTTCTGTAATTTTTTCTTACACACGAGCGATTTTTTGTTAAAACTTAAACATGTTTAAACATGCTTTCTATTGTGTTCTGTAATACTTAAGATAAAAAGTAAAAATAAAAGAATTTATTTTTTTAAAGTCTCTTTAAATAGAAAGAAACCCCATTTTTCACCTCTGAGTGAATTTTGTGTAAGATTTCCTTCTAATTAGGAAATTTCACCAGAATTGGCTACGAGAGGAGTGAAAAACCCGAAAAAAATCTTTTACATATTTTTGACTTTTTTAATGAAAATTCTTTTTTATTTTTAAATCTCGTTTATCTTTTTCACAGTTTTACGATTTATATTGGGTTGAGGAAGATATAGTTTATTATGTAAATGAATTTTTGATTATTTGAAGTGTAAATAAAGTAAATTTTGAAATCTTTCATTACATTTGGTAGAGTTATAGATAAAGAGTTTTAACCCCAGTGATCATCATCATCTCTGATTTTGCTGATATCTGTGTATCTGATACGATTTCAAAGTAATTCAGAGAGCGATTATATACATTTCAAACAAACTAAAGTTCACAGACAGGATCAGGGGAGGAATATCCTTCATATAAAGCAAATAGCGATTATGGAATATTAAAGGAACTATAAGCAGGTCACATCTCTTAGTTAGTATGCATGCATTAGTTCAGACCATCCATTTTCAGCCAATGTGGGAATGTATTTAAAAATACTGTTTCTAATACCTGTTCATATCCAAGGGGGCCCTGTGCGAAGCGATTTAAACTAGTATCATGTCGGCTAACAGGAATTTAGATGCATAAGTTTTAAGCGACAGAAGTGCCGCTTGACTGAAGACAAATATTCCGTTACTTCCATGTCATTCAGATAGCAAATATTTCATGCCTCAAATTCACTGTTTGCTTTCAGATCTTCAGCTTCTATACTACAGCTCCGTTTGGAACCCTAAGTGTAGATCCTAATGATATGGTTTCCTATTAAGTTCCTCCCATTCCTCTTAATTTTAAAGGAATTTAAAACGTTCTATCAAAGTTTATATAAAATGTTCTCTGAGGATAAACATGGCATAAAATGGTTTCAAATTTAAAAGGTCGTTAATATCTCTTGAACTAAAAAAGATAAATTACATATAAGATAAATGTTGTATAGATTTATAAGGAAATAAATAGTTTTTTTTCGAACAAAAAAATCTTCATGTACCCACTATACCAAGATTGAATCTCAATATCTCTCAAATTAGAGTATAAACTAATACATCTAGAGTATTTTTGGCGAATTTTCAAACAATCTAGCTCATTTCGAAACATGTGAAATTTCATTGTAACATCTCCAAAAGCTTCACAATTATTTTAAAAACATCTTGGAACCACTGTCCATCGTGAAAAGTAGTTAAAAAATTCTTTTGGACACATTTTAACCATATTGTTATCTGATAACGGGGATGATGATGTTTAAAATTCACCTTTTACATTAACGCTTTTGTCACTTTATGAAAATTCACCTTACAAATATTTAAATCCAAAACTTTTAGCTTTAACCTCAAAATTAAATTTCTAGAAACTGTAATTTATTTGAAATATTAAAGAATTTAAAGTTATTTTCTCTTTAGTTAACGACTAAAATTGAATTTCATTCGTTATGGTTGATTCATAAAAATCTTTCATTTATATTTTCTTCCTTTTTTTCTGATTTTTCGTTTAAAATTCTATTTTTAGAGTTGAAACACCAAAAATGTGAAAGGAACTTGCGTAGTCACATGTTTTTCACTTTTTTTCAATTTTTTTCATTTAAAATTATTATTTTTTTATGATTTTTATTTTGTAAACCATAAAATTACTCTACACACAATCTCATCACATTGCAGGAGAGTTTTCTTTAGAATCAATTTGTAAGAAGGATTTAATACCAGAAGGTCCCTTGACTGACAAAAGTTACTATATGATATTTTTATAATTTTTTTTAAACTATGAAAATTTTTATATGAGAGTATTAAGGAGTGAAATCGGAAAATTCTTAAAACACATATATGTTAATAAAAACGGGACCACTTAATTTACAGTTTAAATTTTGTTTTATAATTTTAATCACTAGTAATGATATTTCGCACCATTTTCGAAACAGTGCTTCCTGCCACTTTTCTCGATAGTCCATCTCTGTTTAAAATCTACCACTAAGAGGCAAATATCTCTCCAGTTGCTTTAGGTCCACGCAATTATGAGGATTTGTCTTTCTTGGTACAAATACCACATTATTGGGTTGTTTACCAAAGTGTCAGGACGGCAAGTTAGGCCAAAAATAAATGAGCACATTATGAAGTCTTTGATGTAAGTTTCGGCATATGAAGAGCCAATTGTAACAAATAATTTGGCTTCTTTTTCCGCAACTGCATATTGGTTTCCATACCAAGAAGTTTTTTTCACGCTGTTATCCTATCTCTTCAAATCAAAAAGAATCAAATAATACTTGGGCTAAAAGTTTTAACGAATAACGTGTGTTAAAAACTTTTCGATCTCACTCTTTACTTAATAAAAAGTTTTAAATGCCGTTAGCATTTTAAAATTGGTTCTTTAAGCTTTAAAGGTAAATAAAATAAATCGACATAGGAATTTTTGTTAGCTCAGGGATGAGAAACCTTTCATTATAACCATTTTTCACTGTTGCTGATAAGTATATGTGTGTGTGTGCCTTTTTTTCTTTAAATTTGATACTTCCACACATACAAATATTTTACATCCAAACTTTCTGTTGCTGTGTAATCGTACATTCGCAAATATTTTTTTCATTTCGTTTCGTTTATTTTTATGACAAATAATTCTTTTTTTAGCCAGAATATTTTGGTATTTTTTGGTTTCCCTAAACATTTCTCCATTTTTTTCTTCGGTAAATGTTTAGAGTTCCACACATTTAAGTTGCTCAGCATTATGTTTATGTCTGTATATGTGTAAATCTAAACATTAAAATCATAAAAAATGTATTTTAAATTTAAGTAGAAAATATGTTTTGCTAAAGAAGACGAAAAAGAAAAACAACATTTTCATTTCATAAATCCTAATTTCTTTTTTATAATTTCTTATTCCCTTTTTTTCTTTATGTTTTTTCATGGAATTTTGTGTTTTATTCTGTGTAGAATACTCACAGCTTGAATCGTAATCAGGATCCGGAAACGGGTGGTGGTGCCATGAATGGTGTTTTAAAGTTTGGCTGGATTAAAGGTGTTTTAGTGAGATGTCTATTAAATATTTGGGGTGTCATGCTGTTTCTACGTTTAAGTTGGGTGGTTGGACAGGCCGGCATCATGGAGGGTTTTATTTTAATTTTAACAACAACAATTGTCACCAGTATTACAGCATTGTCAATGTCGGCTATTAGTACGAACGGTGTCATCAAGGGCGGTAAGTACTGTGAAAATATTTCTGTTTTTAGTTCTTATTTTTATACAACATGACTATTGAATTTGATTTTGAGTTTTTCAAATTCATTAAAAAATGTATACATTAGAGTGATTCAACATTTAATTTTTATGATGCACAAATGAAAAACACTTCATTAGTGCGGCCTTTAATAAAGTATTGGTCACCAATTGGAATGAATTAACTAAGAACTTTTATATCTTAAAAAATTGAAGCACTCTAATTTGGGTATTTATATTTTTAGCAATTATTTATTTTTATTGTATATTTTTATTGTAATTACCTGAAAATATCTTAATATTTCTTCATTTAATTATGGCAAAAAAGGCACTGGAATTGTAAGTTGTATAAAAATTCTAAAAAAAATCACTCAGCACAGTGTTTCCAAATTGTTTTATTTTAATACCCTCCACGAGTGGTGATGAGTTTATAATAACATGTGTAACGCTAAATAGGAGGCTTCAAAAACCCCCTAAAGTATGTATATTCTGGCATCAAATAAAAAAATATAAGTCGATTTAGCAATCTTCGCCTGTCTTTTGGAAACATTCTCATACCTAAAATAATTTTTCTAAAGTAACTAAATTTAAGCAGAAATTTAATTTTTACATATAGTAATATGTACTTCATCATTGTACAAGAGATCATCAAAATCGGATTAATATAGAAGATTTATAGGCTAAAATTTTGATACTCCTCAAAAATGTCTAAAAAACTTGGCAATTTTCCCGATAGTTTTCTGAAATTTGCCATTTATATATATTTTGATACAAAAATAAACCAAGAGAAACTAGATTGTACTAGGAATAATTTGTTGACCTAGTTCATACATGAGGCCCCTTTCTTTAACATCGTTTTAGTCTAATACAACTGTTAAAACTGTTCCATTCGATTTCGTCCTTTTATTTCTTAATATTATATTTTTAATTTCATAAATGAAGATTAAAAATAAAGATCATTCGAAAATAAAGTAAAATTTCCGTATTCTGGTATTCGAGGTGTCCATTTTGTGGTTCACCTAATATACTCTTGTCCAGAAAGTGGGATATTCTCCTCTAAACCAACTCGAAAACACTTCACCATGTAAAACATCAATAAAATTTCATATAATTATGACCAAAAATTTCATCCAAAAGGATCAAAGTTTGAAATATAAATATAAAAAATATATAAGTTCAAAGGTCATTACTACGAAAATAATATATTAAAATAGAGAATAATTGTTAATGAAAATAATATTTGCAAAATCACCAGTGATTTTGAAAAATTACTATAAATCTTTTGAAATATATATAAATGCGTTTTTCTTGTCGAAAAGGTTCAAATAAGAAATATAAACAACATAAAAGGGTCATTATATCACCATAACCATAACCATCATCCTCATCTTCATCTTCACTTCAGCTTACAAATGTTTGGTTGTGATGACGGTGCCAAAGTTAATGTAAAAATTAGATGATTCCAGCAAATTGTAATAAATCTTATGAACCTATTGAAATTCAATTCACAACAACACAAAAAAAGAAAAAAAGAACAAGAAAAATGCTATATTTGACAATGCCGAATCTTCGATATCCTCTATCAAAAATTCGTGTGGACATAGTACGTTATGTACACACTAACGCCGATTTATAATTGACAATTTTTCGAATGTTCTTCCTTTCAACTTCGAGGTTGTCTAAGATATCGTTCTCTATGTTTTAACATACTGAACCATTTTAGATGTTTTTTAAAAGGAAACGTTTCAGGACTATAACAAATACTTAGACCAAATATCATTGAGCCCTTTTAATTTTTGGGCATGTGAGCGTGGCAACAACAGACAGGCGGACTAGCTAAATCGTCTCAGTTTTTCATTTGATACAAGAATATTGGGTCTGAGATGATTCTTTATTAGTGTTACATACCGAACGGCAAACTTAATATACCTTCTTTACTACTTGTGGTGTTTGAGGGTATAAAAAGAAGGAGAATGAAAGAAAAATGGAAAGAAATCTGGGAAAATAGTTTATTTTATTTAGTAAAAAGTTTCCCATATTTTGAATGCCCAATAAAAATATGAAAATATTCTGGAAATAATAAGAAAAATATTTATTTTAATTCACTTTAACTCTTTAAGAATTTTTGTTTGTGTTTTTTTTTTTTTCAGGTGGCACATATTACATGATATCACGTTCTCTGGGTCCAGAGTTTGGTGGTTCTATAGGTTTAATATTTTCTTTGGCAAATGCGGTAGCATGTGCTATGTATGTGGTGGGTTTTTGTGAATCAATGTTGGATTTATTGAAATCCATGGGTGCCAGTATTGTTGACGGAGGCATACAAGATGTACGAATTATTGGCAGCATTACCATATTAATCTTATTGGTAATTGTTGTTGTTGGTATGGAGTGGGAGGCAAAGGTAAGTGAAAATTTAGTAATTATTTTTTTATTTCTCAAACATTAGTTTGCTCATTAATATGTACAAGAAATATGAGTGTTCTGAGATAAAAAATACAACTTCAGTTGTTTTCATATCGGGTCAGATTTTTTAATTGATATTGAATCTTTAAAGAACATGTTATCTGAAAAATTGTGAAATTAATATGGGATAAGCAATCTCGTCGCAGTTTGAACTCAAAAAGTAACGTCTATTGTCATAGAGATCCATATAGCAAACACTTCCATATTACTTTACGTTAAATGCGATTTTGATTGAAGTTTACAAAGTTAAGAAAACGTTACTACAATCCCAAGCATAAGGTCTAGTGTCAAGCCCGGAAGTAAAAGTATTAATCTATTTAAGGTAAAATTAAAAAGGCGTTTTGAATTATGTGCGGTTGAAATCGGATTAAACTTAGTAGGTGGAAAGGAATATTCATCGGAACATTACTAGAATGTTTTTTTATTTAGGTGAAATCTGAAAGGTGTAATATATAAATACGGCACCATAATAATAACGGACCTTGCCTTTATATGAAGTTCGATATTCACTTCATTTAATTTTACCCTCAAAACAGTAGAAGTTCGTTTTGCAGGGAGTCAGTAAGAAATCAAAAAACAAGTAAAAATGTTATAGTCGGTCAAGCCCGACTATTAAATATCCAACACTATATTGTTAATTGCGTATGTTTATTGTGATACTAATATTTATCAGAAGTTTATGCATTTAAAAGAGATTTTTTCTGTAGGTTATATGGAAATTAAAAAAAAAAATATGGACCGACCATTTTATAACTTCCTTAAGCGGTTTGGCTTATATTTATTTCTTATTTAACAATTTTTTTACAATATCCCCGCATATGTGCGGTTTATGTGTTTAAAAGTGATATTTGTAAGAGTGGTTTTATGGGACCTATAATAAATAATGAACCGATACCCGTTAATTTCCTTTTAGAATATAAAATGACTAAGTTTTCCAAATTTGGCTAAAATTGTTTTATATTTAGATATTTTATGGGTTAAAAATCCCATTCTGGGGGGACATTTGTATGGGACCTTATAAAATAATGAACCGATCATAACTAACTTCAATAGGCATTGTCCTTGGACTAAAATAAGAAAGAGCCAAATTTCATTAAGATATTTTCAAAACTGCGAACTGTACTTTGCGAACAAGCCAAACGGACATTTTTAAATCGACTCAGGAACTGATTCTGAGTCGAACGTTGTACTTAAAAGTGATGGTAGGATAAGTTTTTTATGCCCGTTGCAAACATCTGCACAAACGCATCATTATGCGTATCATTATGGGTATAACAAGTAAGAATGCTACACACATATATACCCAAATACATAAACAAACTCTGAAAATATATAGTCAACATTCTTTTGTTTGGGTGGTCATGTCATATTTTTGAATATAAATTTGAAATTGATTAAATATATAAAGTTGCATATCACAACATTTTTTTAAAATTTGCTTGCTTCTAATTGAAAATGATTGAAAAGATTTTTGTTCGAATTTCGCTGGTTTAAATATCGATCTGCATAAACATATGTGCTAAATTTTATTGAGCTTCGACCATTAATGTGAGCGTGGCAGCAACAGACAGATACTACTACTTGGAACCTTGGATGACTCTTTATAGATGTTACACATGGAATGACAAAATTAATATACTCTTCTTACAAAATTTTTTCCAAAAAAAACATCGTTTAGACCATAATGTACTTAATTAAATTGATAAAACATAATGTGCGTTTATAGCAATATGTAGCAGTGTATTCAAGAATATCACTTTTTGGAATATTGTTTTTCAAGTTGCTTGTTTAAATAAGAATAATTTTATAAATGTATAGTAAAAAAATCAGGCCCGATAAAGGAAATCTGAATGCAGAGTTTCATTTAGTGTGGACTTTATTTTCAGGAGAACTTTGGCTTTATTTTAAAATTGTTACCTGTTGTTACATATATTAATATTTGTTTTCTACATTTTACAGGCCCAAATTGGTCTCTTGATTATATTATTGGTAGCCATAGCTGATTTCTTTATTGGCAGTATTATTGGTCCCAAAAGTGATGAAGAAGTTGCTAAAGGTTTCCTGGGTTACAATAGTAAGTTCGTTTTTCTATTGAATTTTCGTTTTTGTTATATTTATTAAAATTTTAATTGTTCTTTGTTTATTAATTACATTTTAGTGACTTTATTAAAACAAAACTTTTTTGCGGATTATCGAATGGAAAACGGTGTAAGACATGATTTCTTTTCGGTATTTGCTATATTCTTTCCCGCAGCAACTGGTATTTTAGCTGGTGCCAACATTTCAGGTGATTTAAAGGTAAAATAACCTTAATATAACAAGCAACATTATTATTTAATATTGTATTTGGGTTCGAGAATAAAATCCTTTTTATTTATTTGGTTGTTTTTCTCTTTTTTACCTTTTTTTTGGTGAACAAAGGATCCACAAAAATCCATACCGAAAGGTACTTTATTGGCCATTTTAATAACAACAGTCACATATTTGATTATGGTTATAATAGCTGGTGCTACTGTGGCTCGTGATGCTACTGGTGATGTTGCTGACATGGTTAATGGCTCATTTGCCTTTTTGAATTGCACAGGATGTAAGTACACACAAACAAACACTCACACGCACATACACAAATAAAGTTTTATGTAATTGTGGCATTTACATGGTTGAATATGGACTTACGCAAAAATTTTCATTAAGAAAGAAAGAAACGTTTTTAGAATTTTTGTTAAGTTTTGTGAGGGGAGGGGGGAGGTAGTGAAACAACAAAAAAGATTTACTGACAGTTTTTGTTCATAATTTTTAAAATTTATGAATGTTTACTTGGCAAAATTGTTGTTAGTCATGATTTAAGTATATAAACGTGTATTGTTTAACTTAATATTTATTTTCACTCAATTTTTTTGCATCATAAAATTAAAAGAAATGAAAATTCTATAAGAATAAAAAGATTTTTCTTATATATATTTTTTTTTAAATGGAAAAAAGTTTTTGCAATTTTTTTCAGTTTTTTTGTTTGAATAAAATAAAATAAAAAAGGATCTTAATATATCAACATTTTCATCATTTAAGTATTGAGATCGAAAAATTCTTAACATATATGTTAACATATCGCTCACTTTCTGCAAGATCGTCATAACTCAAAATTCGCAAGATTCGATTTACCATCAGTAGTACATAGTAAATTATGTATTCTATTTTATGGCAAATTTTTGAGAATGAACCATTCATATATCTGACAGGATTTTAGCAAAATGTATTATGCAAATTATATAGTTTACTGATTATTGCCAGAAGGAAAGCGTTGTTACGGTTACATAACCGCAGTTGTAAAGTTTACATTGCAGGTTTCTTTGGAAGCGTTTGGAAAATTAACCAAATATAATGGTTTCATTCATGAATTTCAAGAAATATGATTCCCTCAAAAAAATTGAAAAATACGTCTTCTGAATAAATTGTTTTTTTGAGTTATGTCTCTTTTGCACCTAATGAGCGGTATATGTTCATAGAATCGAAACCACTTAACTTATTGTTTTAATACAGAAAAAAATATTTTTAAAATTTTAATGACTTGTGATGAAATTTTGAATCTTTTTCGGAAATCCTTATATTAACGTTTTTATAGTTCCTTTTTTGTCACTTTCCGCGAACAATCTTTCTATTTCCACTTCAAATCCTATTTGGATACCCTTTTTGTGCTCTTCAATTCAATTTTAAGAAGATATATCTACACTGGCCTTAACTTCGGGTAGTTTGCCTCGCTGTTCTTGTTTACCATAGTGACAAGATGCAAGTCATCAAAAAATAAATGGACGTATTATGAAGTCTTATGAAAGCATCCTTTTCTGGTAAACACTGCTTTATGTAAATTTTGATATTTTTAGAAAACGACTGAATTCTTTTGTCACAACTACCAAGAACATGGTAAATTATAACTCCTTTTTGGTCCCAAGCTGTTCTTCAATATTTCATTGATCATCAGCAGTATGACTTTTTTGATAAGTCATTCATTATGCAGCAAGAATATGTTTTTAGAAACTTTACTGTAATTTCCGTGCGCGGTGTTTGGTCTTTAAATTTTTAGCAGGGTTTCTTTCAAAAACATTATGAGCCCTATTTGCTTTTAAACTTGCATTAGCTTAAATTTTTCATACCAAATAGTCTGAGCACTGAGTTCGGTCGATATCTTTTAAAATACTACACCGATTTTACTGGTTTCAACTTCCAAAGTCTATAATAAATACTAACGCTAAATTTCATTGTGCTCTGTCAACTATTGTGGACGTGAGCATGTCAACATTGGATATAGCTAAATCGACTCAAATTTTGATTTGATGCAAGAATACATACATTCATTATGGGGTCTGAGATGATTCCTTCTTAGCGTTACACAATGGAATGGCAAAGTTGACATACCCTCTTCACCGCTTGTGATGGTGCAGGGTATAAAAATAATACAATACTTGTTTTAGAAGTTTTAATAAAAGACGTGTGTTAAGGATTTTTCATTCTCACTATTTGCACGTTTTTTATTTTTGTAAAATCCTATTAAAGTTTTGCAAATTAAAGGTTGAGTCATAAAATAAATATTTTCTTTTTTATTTTTTATTCAAATAATTCCTAAAATATATTTAACAAATAAAGTCTATGAATTATTGTGATAAATTGGAAAATGCCATAAAAACGCCGTCAATTAAATTTGATTTTATTGCGTTTTCTTTTTTTTTTTTTAATAAAAATAATTTAAATTTTTATTTTCTCAAATATTTAAAGTTCCCTTGATTTTTTGTTGGAAAATATTATGGTGAAATTAACTAGAAATGTATCTAAAGTTAAACAACAACAACAATAAAATTAATAAATTTTTGATAAGACCTTTTTTAAATCTTAAATTAAATGGGGTTATTTTACAATTTATTAATTCTCATTTTGAGGCCAGACACGTATTACATTTAAGTTATATTTTTGATATTATGCCAACAAACAGTGTTTTATTATGAAAAAAGAAGAAGAAGAAATTAAAAAAAAAAATTACTTTTAACCTTGCAGATTCCCAGGACTATTTGATTTCCGTTAGTGAATGACCCGACTGGGATTTGAACTTTCACATTTTCTATTATTATGAACTTTGTATTCTTAGCAATTTTATTGAATTATTTGGACTTAAACTATAACATATACTTTTGAATCGGTTGAGAAGTTTCTATCTTCAAAAACTTTGACACATTTTGAGTCACTAATTCCTTCTTATATAATTCCTTTATAATCAATCATTCTCATCTTTTTCGTATTTGGGGTAGAGATTGATTTGAATCAAATTCTATCTATCAGCTCTAAAATGAAAGTTATTCCGTAAAATCTAGAAGTCGAGAAGGCAAAAGTCTGACACCAAATCTGTGAAAGGATTACTACGAGGTAACCTCGTAGGAGTGATTTGATTCAGATTGAATAAAATCAGTTTCTGTCACCCTGTTCCAGTAAGGCAGATCTGCATCGACCGTAATAAATTGTATTCGATTACGCGAATATCCGAACTATAGATTGGTGAGGTGAAATATTTTTATGGCTCATCGAAGATGACTTTTAGTCAGCGCGAATATTTTTTTGATTTTACGTAGAATGCTCTCTTCTTACGATACCAGTTGTCTTCGAACAGAGTTCTGAAAATCATTTAAAGATTTTTTCGATACATTTTTTTAAAGTAAACACTGTACAACAATTGCAAAAATAAAAATTTCACTTTTATCCTCTTATCTTCATTTTCCTCCTTTTCCTAATAATAAATGTATTATGAAATTTGTTCTATGCTTCATTTTTTCTCTCTCCCTCTTTCTTTCAGTTCCTTGCAAATATGGTTTACAGAATTCATTTCAAGTAATTGAATTGGTATCAGGTTTTGGTCCTTTAATTTATGCTGGTTGTTTTGCTGCCACTTTATCCTCAGCTTTGGCCAGTTTAGTGTCAGCACCAAAAGTTTTCCAGGTAAAAATAGTTTAATATTAAAGTTTTAATATTATTTTCTATACAAACTAAATAATTAATTAATTAACTAACTATTAAACTAATAATATAAATATAAATGTATTTGTTGTTTTAGGCTTTATGTAAAGATGAACTTTATCCAAAAATTGTATGGTTTGCCAAGGGATTTGGTAAAAATAATGAACCAGTTCGTGGTTACGTTTTGACATTTGTAATTGCTGTAGCGTAAGTGTGTCCAATATTCCAATTAATTGAAAAATTAATTAAAAAAACACTCACTCTCTTATTCTTTATATGTATTAGTAGTTTATAATTAATCTTTAATCTGTATTTAATTATTTGTGTTCAATTATATTTTGGTTTCCTTCTGGTGGTTCTGCTGTTTCTGTTGGTCATCATGTTGTTATTACTGCTGGTGCTGTTACTGCTGCTGCTGCTGGGTGTTGTTTGGAATTAAATTACTGATGGCTGTTCAAATTTATGTGTTTACATTTTTGGTTTTCATAGTTTCATATTAATTGGTGAACTAAATCTGATTGCTCCTCTTATATCGAATTTCTTTTTGGCAGCTTATATGTTAATCAACTTTAGTACATTCCATGCCAGTTTGGCAAAACCAGTCGGTTGGCGTCCGACATTTAAAGTAAGTAAACAAAGTCTCTCACATCTATAAATAGTTATATTTTTACTGTACACCATTTCCAAGAAATTCTTTTTATTTACATTTTTGTAATACATTTTCATGAATATAACACAGTGGTTCCAAAACTGGATTTTGGGAATAGGTTTGTAACTTTTAAACTAATAGTTAGTTCTAGGCTGTTTTAGAGTAGTGCAGCTGGTCTGAACTTGTGAGAAAAATTCCAAAGTCGAAACTTGAAATTTTAAGTTATGACGATATTGTGATAAATTAGCGATTTACTCTACAATTATATATGAAAATTGTTTATTTGACTAAAAGAAGTCTAGTCTAGAACTTTTTTTAAAATTTAACTTTTAACTTTGCTGTTTTGGAAATTCTGTCTCGGAGGAACTTGGAAGAAAGTCATCATTGTTAAGTTACCGAAAAGAAAAGCGATTTGAAAGATTGCAATAACTGGAGAGGAATATACAGATATTGGAAATTGTCATATATTGAAGACTTCAAGACAAAATAGATAAAAATCGAAGATGAAACGAAACTTTATAGTTATACCAACAGGCGACTGGTAAACTACTTTATACATAAATCAGAAATAATATATAATATAATAATAAAGATTCGGATTATCCAGATAAAAAAAAATAATAAAAACTGTCGTGCAGAAGAATGGGCTCTATAAATCGAGAGCGGTATTTGAACGACTAAAATCCACGCAACCTAAGCCAAACACATGTGTAAAATAAACTATGCTGTACAGAAGTGAAACTTGATTAGAATTGAACTGAAATTTTCAATGAATTGAATTTTTCATCATCAAGTTCCTCAGTATTATTTGCAGAATATTCTGGCCTAATAACATCAACAATTTAGAACTGTGGAACATAACCTATGAGAAACCTATAAAAATACAAATAAAACGAAGAAAACCCTTTGAAAATATAAACAAAATGGTGATGGGTGGAATCATTAAGAAACCATCCATCATGGAGATGTTAGATCAATCGGTTATGGAAGACGTAAAAACAACTGCAATAAATCATATAAAGTAGAGATGCTTTGTGGAGGCCATGTATTAAAGTATTAGTTTGGGACTTATGGACAGCTAAACATTTTTATAGAATAATCCTAAATTTCGATAGGTCAGGTGGAGAGGTACCCCACCACAAAGAGAATAATAATTGACAAGGAACTGTTTTACTGAACAAAATATTGGATGGATACAAAGCCCATATTAATTATCGAATATTTGAAAAGTTACAAGTTACTTTCTTAGGGAACAGTTACACCTGATAAAATGTGGAACGGATGGGATCAAAGGAAGTAATAGTCCCCATACAGAGCAAATATTATTTATCAAATATTTAGAGAACAATTGAATTGAGAGTATTAAGATTTCACATTAACTACTTTCTTAAGGAACTGTGTTACTGGACATAATAATTTCAAGGATCGGGAAGTAGCACACATATAACCCAAATATAAACTATCTATAATCTGTAGAGCTATAATAGCGAGAGTAAAGAAATTGAGAAACAATCACTCTCTAAAAGAAAATATAGGACTGATGGGGCCATTGGAATATCTTGAGTACTTTTACAGTAATATTTCTGTGAAAAAGGCTTTACGTGAGAAAGTGGATGGCAGATGAAATATTACTTTCCTTTTGAAAAAAAAAATACTAAATTCAGATTAATATAATTTTTGAATGACTGACCAGCTGACAGCCTGTAGTCCCCCAAATCAATTTGAAAACACTTTAATTTTAATCGCTTTGATTTTTATTTAGTTTTCTCCATCGTTTTAAAATTTTCCTAAAAATTGTTTTTTTTTTCAATCTTATAAATTATTGGAAATGGTGTAAAAAATAGTTTCTTCCCCTAAAAGAGAAAAAAAGTAATAATATAGTTAATTTTCCTTCTTTTTTCTTGTTTGTTTCTTTGTTTTGTTTGATTTTAGTATTACAACATGTGGCTAAGTCTCTTGGGCGCTATATTGTGTGTGGCTGTAATGTTTTTGATATCATGGGCAACAGCATTGATTACATTTTCCGTTGTATTGGCATTGTACTTAATTGTTGCTTATCGGAAGCCAGACGTCAATTGGGGCTCCACCACACAAGCACAAACGTACAAGAATGCCTTGTTATCTGTGCAACAATTGAATAATGTTGAGGAGCATGTTAAAAACTATCGTCCACAAATATTGGTCTTATCCGGTTTGCCAAATACACGTCCCGTACTTGTTGACTTTGCCTACATGCTCACCAAAAACTTATCACTGATGGTTTGTGGTCACGTATTGCGTGGCTCTAGCTCACAACGTTATCGTAATTATTTGCAAGAACGTGCTACCACATGGTTCCGTCGTCATCGTGTAAAAGGTTTTTATTCCTTGGTGGATGGTGAAGATTTTGAATCTGGTTCAAGAGCCTTAATGCAGGTTAGTTAATATATAAGTTAGTTTTCTTTGTTTTTATCATTTGTTTGTGTAGTGTTCAACAAAAAAAAAAAACAAGTAAGAATGCTATATTCGGCTATGCCGAATCTTAAATACCCTCCACCACAAATTCGTGTAAAGTTAATACGTTAGGTTCCATAGACACACATATACTCACAAATGTATATAACACAGAAATACTTAATTAGTCATAAAATTAGTTACAATTTAAGCTATAAAATTTTTCAACTAACTGCCTTTTTTCTACCAATTTTCATTGAGATCTGTTAATTTTTGCGGATGTGAGCAGACAAAGAGATTGACGAAAATCGATTGAGATTTTGACTTGATGCAAGAATATATACATTATGGGGTCTGAAATAATTCATTTTTAGCGTTACACACAGAATGACAAAGTTAATATTCTCTCTCTACCACTTGTACTGTGGAGCGTATAAAAACAAAAAATATGCTTGTTATAAGCTCAAAACTATTTTCCGGGAAGGGGTTTTATATGTAGCTCCCATATAAGACCCCTTCCCGAAGTTTGGACCAAGATTGTTCATATTTATAATATACTTTTATTATAGTTAGAAAAATCATTGTGCTAAATTTTAATGGAATTAATCTTTATTTAAATGTTTTATAAACTCTAATCCGTTTTCCGGAAAATCCCGTTATAAGGGAGCTATAGGAAAATTTGGACCGATACAGGGCAAATTAATATAATATCTTCAGAACAGTTAGCAAAATAATTGTGTCGACTTTCAGTAGAATTGGTCTTTATTTACTCGGGAAGGGGCGTTATAATGGAGCTATATCATAATATGGACCCACAATACAATAGAATTGGTTCAAATCTAAAAGTATTATAAGCTGTAAATCATATTCCGGAAAGGGGCCTTATATGGGAGCTATATCAAAATATGGACCCATTTTAATAAAGTTTACAACATATATTTAAAAAAGCTAGAAAATTAGTTGTGCCAAATTTCAATAGAATTGGTTCAAATTTAAGAGTTTTATAAGCTATAAATCATATTCCGGGAAGAGGCCTTATATGGGAGCTATATCAAAATATGGACCCATATGAATAAAATTTATAGTATATATTTAAAATAATTTAGAGATTAGTTGTGCCAAAAGAATTGGTTCAAATTTAAGAGTTTTATGAGCTATAAATCACATTCCGGGAAGGGGCCTTATATGGGAGCTATATCAAAATACGGACCCATGTGAATAAAATTTATAGTATATATTTAAAATAGTTAAACAATTATTTGTGCCAAATTTCAATAGAATTAGTTCAAATTTAAAAGTTTTATAAGCTATAAATCATATTCCGGGAAAGTCCTTATATGGGAGCTATATCAAAATATGGACCCATCTTAATATAATTTATAACATATATTTAAAATAGTTAAAAAAATAATTGTGCCAAATTTCAAAAGAATTGGTTCAAATTTAAGAGTTTTATGAGCTATAAATCACATTCCGGGAAGGGGCCTTATATGGGAGCCATATCAAAATACGGACCCATATGAATAAAATTTATAGTATATATTTAAAATAATTAAGAGATTAATTGTGCCAAATTTCAAAAGAATTGGTTCAAATTAAAGAGTTTTATGAGCTATAAATCACATTCCGGGAAGGGGCCTTATATGGGAGCTATATCAAAATACGGACCCATGTGAATAAAATTTATAGTATATATTTAAAATGGTTAAAAAATTATTTGTGCCAAATTTCAATAGAATTGGTTCCAATTTAAGAGTTTTTTGAGCTATAAATCAAATTCCGGGAAGGGGCCTTATATGGGAGCTATATCAAAATATGGATCCATATTAATAAAATTCACAATATATATTTAAAATAGTTGAAACAATAATTGTGCCACATTTCAAAAGAATTAGTTCAAATTTAAAAGTTTTATAAGCTATAAATCATATTCCGGGAAAGTCCTTATATGGGAGCTATATCAAAATATGGACCCATCTTAATATAATTTATAACATATATTTAAAATAGCTAGGAAATTAGTTGTGCCAAATTTCAAAAGAATTGGTTCAAATTTAAGAGTTTTATGAGCTATAAATCACATTCCGGGAAGGGGCCTTATATGGGAGCTATATCAAAATACGGACCCATGTGAATAAAATTTATAGTATATATTTAAAATAGTTAAGCAATTATTTGTGCCAAATTTCAATAGAATTGGTTGCAATTTAAGAGTTTTATGAGCTATAAATCATATTTCGGGAAATGGCGTTATATGGGAGCTATATCAAAATATGGACCAATGTTAATAAAATTTATAACATATATTAAGAATGGTTTAAAAATTAGTTGTGACAAATTTCAGTAAATTATCTTAAAAATTGCGGTCCATATGACACAAAGAGTTTGGGGTGTATCAAAATTTTGTATATTATAGCCTATAACTTTTTTCCGGTTAATCAGATTTTGATAATTTTTGGCACGATGATGAAGCACGTGTAATTGTATGCTAAAACTAATTTTTTGTTTAAGTCCAATTACAGTTTTAGAAGAAATTAGAAGAGTTCATTTTTGAAATTTTGAGGTTGTTTCAGATATCGGTCTATAACTTCCTTGCTTATAAACCGATATAGCTGGTTTTAAATAGCAAACTGCTTAGGACAATAACAAACAATGTGGCCAAGTTTTATTGAATTCGGTCAATTATTCTAGGCGTGAGAATGTTTCCAACAGACAGACAGACGGACAGACGGACAGACGGACAGACGGACATAGCTAAATCGACTCAGTTTTTGATTTGATGCAATAATATATATACATTGTTGGGTCTGAGATGATTCCTTCTTGGCGTTACATACAGAATGACAAACTTAATATACCCTCACCACTTGTGGTGGTGGAGGGTATAAAAAAAAAATGAGAAAAATAAAGAGAGAAAGAGATTTAAATATTAATTGAGTGTTTAAATATCAAGTCACGGTTTTCGACTCTTTTATCTATTCTTCGTGAGATTAGATCTTTTAAAGAGTTTAATTTTAATTTTAAAAAAGAGTTTTATTATCGCTCTTTGAAAATAGTTTAATTCTAAAAAATGATAAATATAAAAAAGAGCGAAAATAAAAAATGAGTTTAAAAATGAACAAAAAGGTTTTTTTTAGGATTGTTTGCATGTTTTCAATATTTGTGTGAATTAATAAACGTACTCACATATTGACAATTGAATTGGCACTTTTGAGCGAGTTAAAAAATCTGAGAAGAGTAAAATAAGTTTTTGTTTCTATTTTGCACCGATCAAAATCGGAAAAAAAATAAAAATAAAAAAATTTAATCTTCTTAAAGAAGAATAAAAATTAAGTTAAAGTTAAGTTTTTTCCATACTTTGTTAAATATAAAATATTCCCTTGTGTATTCTCTTTGAATGTGTGTCTGTGTGTTTGTGTTTCTGTATTTCAACGATAATGAGAGTGAATAATGTAGTGTCATTTCAACGCATCGCTTCAGGCTTTAATTCATTAAAATTAGTCCTTGCCAAAGGTCATTATACTAAGTGTTTCATTTCACTTTTGTTCTACTTCACTTTATTTTTTCAACTTAAAGTTTTGATTAATGACTTTTTCTCCTAAACATGTTCACAATTGTTTCTCTTTTTGTAATATATATTATTTTCGTTATTTGTTTCCCTTTTAGGCCGCCGGCATTGGCAAACTAAAACCCAATATTTTATTAATGGGCTACAAAGCGGATTGGCAGACATGTGAACATAAAGATTTGAATCAATACTTCAATATTATGCACAAGGTAAGTTACAAAATGAAGTATAATAACAATAATGTGTTAAGTATAAAAGCAAATTTATTACAGTTTTATTTGTTAGTTTTTATTTTTTGTTGCTTAAAGATTTATTTCTACTCCATTGAAATGTATTTTTCTTCGAACACATGTTTCCAGACACAACAAATATTTTATTTGCCTTGAAAAGTGTTTAGAACAAAAATTATTGCAATTTGACATAAAGTTAGAATTTCTTTTTGAAAATTGTAATAAAAAAAACGTGAGATAATTAAAAGTGAACATCTTTTTGAATCTTAAATACAATTCGGACTAAAAAATCCATTCAGGAATTTTTAAAAGTTTTTTCAACGTATTTTTAGAATTTTATATTGTGAATTTCAAAATCGAATTAAAAATATCTTAGTAATTGGGACGTCAAGATTCGATTCAGCCTAAATATTGAATAATTTTTCTCCATATGAAATAAAATAAATTTTTCAACAAAAATTAAATTTTAATCAAATTAAAATTTAATCAAAAATTTCATTTTTTATAACAAAAATCAAAAATTTTTATAAAAAATTATTACTTTTATACAAAAATTATTATTATTCCAAAAATTTCAATTTTTATCAAAAATTTCAATTTTTATCAAAATTATTTTTTTCATATTCCTGGTATTTTTCCGATTTTGAGATAAATCCACAAATTTTATAAAAACTTCACCTGATTTTTAATTTTGGGGTGAAGAATGAATCAAGTAAGGATCCTCTGTTCTGAAATGAATTAAATTCCAGATGGTGGTTGAGCCAAAACTTCACATTCACTATTTTCCATTTGAACCGGTCTTGCAAATTTCCTTAATATTCACTTAATACGTTATTCAAAATATTGTCCATTGTTAGCCATTGTTCCCTATCATATTTTGAGATAAAGTATAAATTCCATATTTTGAAGTGAATGCTAGTCCGATGTGTCTAGAAAGTGGCTTGATTCCTCTAAATACGGGTTATGGATATTCGTCTTCAGCGTTGCTTACCCACTTCAGGGTGGTTTTACGTATAATATTTATATCGATCAATTCGGTCTAATTTTGATTTGCTGATAACTTGTTAATCTAAAGAACATTTTTATTTGTGTTTCCCAACAATTTTCGTCGAGTAGGACTTCCAATTGCTCATCATAAAACCTATCCAGCTGAGCAGGTTTCCGCTTCGTCTACTAGATTCATTGAGTTTTTCGTTAGCTTCTACCAATAATAGATAATTTTCCGCAACCATTCTATTTAAGTGAATTAAGGTTATCAGAGTTCCTTTAAATCACGAAATTGACCATTATTATAGTGATTGTAAAACGATTATTGACACATAACTTTATGAGATAGTTATGCCATTTATTTGAAGTCCGTATTAGAATTATTTTTTTAAGAAGATCTGACCCGATATCGTTAAATTTAAATCATAGTAGAACTCAGTGCAATCCGTAGTTTCAATGCCACTATATTTACTCAAATCAAAGTGCTCAAATCTCTAAGATTTCGATCACGAAAAAATGCTTTTATTTTATTATCACTAAGTGAATTTAATAACCCGATCAAAAATAACTCAATTCGTTCACATTCTCTAATGTTAAATTAACATGTTTTTTATTCTTTAACAACGTTAAATTTATCAGTTTTTTCATGTATTTTTAAATGATTTTACATTGTTTTTTATCTGTGTATGGAAAACGGTGGAAAACTTGTCCAGACGTTTTAAATCCTGTACAAAATTAAAGTCAGTTTTTGTTATTTTAAGGATACTCTTAAAAATTAGTTAATTATATCCCTTCACAAATATTTCCTTTCTCCAAATCTCTTATTATAATGCCAACATTAATTATTTTGTTTTTCCTTTATCAAAGGCATTGGACATGTACTTATCCGTTGCCATTTTACGTGTGCCCGAAGGTTTAGATTGTTCACAAATTTTAGGAGATGAGAGCAGTGCACAACGTAACATTATGGATGTGCCACGAACCCTACAACCCAACGAAAGTTCAGCTGACTTAAATGCTGTAGACCGAAGTGCACAAAATGGTTTAAGTGGTAGTATGGATTCATTAAGTCGCAATGTATCGCAAGGTAATTATGAAACTATAATTATTACTATAAAAATATTTATAGTCAATTTGAAACTATAACTTACAACTCGAATAGACTTAAAGGTAAAAGTCATAGAAAATAATTTTTAATTTAATTTATTAAAATAAATTAAAACATATTTTATTTCAAATCTTAATAAAAAGGCATGATTTTTATTTAATAATTAAAAGTAAATTTATTTATCAATATAAAAGTTAAATAATAATATTAAGAGGCATTAAAAGGCCAAAACAACAATAACATTATTTTAGAGATTAAATAGGATTTATAGCCTACTGAATGCTATTTGATAGATAAATAAATAAATAAGTATCATCTTACAGCCTCTTTAAGATTAATAATATTATTTGATTTTAATTAATTTAACATTTTCAAAATCGTTATTCGTATCTTATTCATTATTCATATACAGTCACGGACATAAATATGAGCACAAAATGAAAATGACGTAGAATATAATTTTTTAACTATTGTAAAATTTAGCTTAGATAAGAACTATATTAAGTATTAGCATTTTATCTGCTATTTCGACAGCGCCATCTTTGTTGACGACTACAAAAAAATTCAAATGGTACCTTAAGAAGATCGAAAAAGTACCTCATAATATCATAATATAATTTCTATTCATAAAATCCCTTTCGGTAATTAATATTATTATTATTATTATTATTATTATTATTATTATTATTATTATTATTATTTTTTTTTTTTTGATTCTAAATAATAATTTTTGTGATCAACTTCCCAAAATAAACCTTTAGTTTATCCCTTTTTCTCCCTAAATGGGTAGGAGAGTTAGAAGGATATATTCAGCTACATCGAACCTTTTATACCTTCACCACGTTTGTTTTATAAATAATCGTTGGAACATATTGAAAAGTCCGAGGATACCACTCCATAACCGAAAATTGTTGTATATAATATTTTGCCATTATCGCTTCCTGTAACAGTTTCAGAAATATGCGTTATTAAAATTATGTATTTAAGGATTGTATCACTTTCCAGTCAGTTTTAGGTGGTTGTCTCACATATCGGTCTATAATTCTTTTCTGTCGAACTGATTTTTCTTATTTTATATAGGAAACTTCTTAGGACAATAAAAAATGCTTTTAATTGAAATTCGTCAATTATTGTGAATGTTAGCGTGCAAACTACAGACATAGCTTTATCGAATCAGATTTTAATTTGATGCAAGCTCATCTCAGATGAAAGTCAATTTTATATTTTTCGATCTGATGGCCATTCGAGAATATGGGAAAGTTTTATACTGCATAAAAGTTTTACACCTGCAGAAAAATATGGTGGCGAAAAAAATGGGGCTGCCTGTCCTCTGGTTGGAGATCTTACCTTAATTGATGGAATAATGGATAAAAATGTTTATTTAATTATCTTAACGGAAAATGTTGACAAGAGTGCACAGAAATCGAATTTGCTACAGTCATTAACATTTCAGCGCGATAATGATCTGAAACATTCAGCTATGGATGGAAAGACTCAAGTCCCATTCCATGCTCTTGTGGGAAAAATTGGATCGAATAATACATACACGTATATTAAGAAACCAGTACTACGAAGATCGAACCACAAATAATTGTAGCTCCCATAAAGACACATCGAAAATCACTTTAAAGTGCATACGTCTCAAAATATTTTAGCATTGTAATGATAGCAAACCAAATTATGTGAGCATCGGACTAATATTTCCTTTGGCCCTTTAGAGAACCCTAATTTTTGAAATTGGTATATTGTATAAACCACAAATTATATGAGGGTCGGCATGTAATTTTTCATGATTCTTTTTAGTGTGAAACTGTAAATTACGCCCTATAAATTTAATATCTGTCAATGAAAAATTTAATTTTAATTTCTTATTACCTAAAAATTTACATTATATGTTACTTCTCATTTTGTGCATTTACTTATGTCCGCGACTGTATATTGATATAATTTGTAGATAATTTTTATATCAAAAAGAGTTATAGTAATTTTTATTATTTAATAAGAATAAATATTAATTTAAGCATGTTTTTATATTAAATTTAATAATTTTATTAATGTTTAATTTTTATTTTATATTTTGCATGTTTTTTTTTTAATAATAAAAAACAAAAAACAACTACAACAAACAAATTGATTGTAATTCTGCACCTGTATATACATATAAATATTTTTATTGTATTTTATATTTGCGGCACAATCAAATATTTTTTGTAAAAAAAAATTATAAATCAATTTAAACATCACCTTTGACATGTGTAATGACGCACACACAATTCATCAATAATGTAATCAAATATTGAACAACAACAAAAAAATATTAAAAATCAACTAAAATAGATGCTGCGGAAATAACAACAGCAGAAAACGATATAAAATTACCTAAAGGTGAGTGTCACTTTTTTTCTAATTTAAACAATAAAATATAGAATTTTATTAGCTGAAACTGCTTAACTAAACTATTTAAAAGAGTAATTTTGTCTAAATGCTTTGAGGCAATTTTTTATGCCACACATTTGTTGTAAGATTGGCATAATTCAAGAAATGCAAATTTCGTTTTTAGATAAGAAGTGGATAAAAATAAGCTATTTATTATTAGAAAGACTGACATTTTAAATCCAATAATTATTTACGGAAATAAAGCTTTAAATCCAGGAGTGCATCAACTATTGTATAGTTTTCATTACAATAGAATTTTTATTCATGGATTCCGAGAAATATGTTTTTGTCAAAAAATTTTCAATATGTCTCCAGAAATTTTCAATTTTTTGACTTATGACTTTCTTACAGCATACGAGCGAAATATGTATATTTTATGGTATATTCCGATTGTGATTCAGTATATCATTTGTTTATTTAAATTATTTGTAATTTCAAATCAAACCAAAATATTTGAATAGTACTTTCGTTCAAAATACAAGGAAAAAATATATTACATATGTAGTAAGAATGAAAAATGCTTAACATACATATTCTTTTGTATAAAAACGAAATCACAAAACTTGTAGTTTTATTTTTTTTCGACAAAAAATATAGTTTTAATCACTAGTGATGAAATTTTGGACCTTCTTCCATTAATGTTCTTGTCACTTTTCTCGGATAGGTAGTCCATTTCCTTCTCAAATTGACTACACTTCAGGACATTTTTTGCTCTTCACATTTAACTGTGAATGAACAATATTATTTACTGTTCATATGCCATTCAAGGGCTTGATTGTAGTGGGACAAAATGACAAGTTAGGGCAAAGCTATGTGGACACATATTGAAGTCTTATGACTTTTTTTGACGACAGGCCTTTGTATGCTTGGTCAACTTTTAGTGCGCACTTTTTTCTGGTCACTTATTTTAATCAGTTTAACAATATAGTCATTTGTTTGATATTAAACTTGGGTTAGGGAATGATAAAATAAGACTTTGGTTAACAGTTTAATGAAAAATATTGAAAATATAATTTTTGATATCAATATTTAAGCTGTTTTTGTCATTTACGTAACAATAATAAGTGTCTATTTATAAATTTGTAACGATATTAAATTTTTGTTCATATGTGTTCATTTGTGTTGTATTTATATAAATGAACAAATAATCGAACAAAAGGAATAAAGAATAAAACAAATAGGATTATTTTCTAAGGTAAAGGATGAGCTTATAACAAACTCTGAATATCAAATTACAATAAATTCAAATACAAATTTAACGTTTTAATCAGCGTTGAGATTTTTTTGTCGAAAAAGGTTTTATTATCATTTATGTTTGAAGTATGTACTTCAAAATTTTCCTCTTCCGTTTGTAATAACGATAACGATTTTGTCAAAAGGTTTTTACTGGAAATTTCTAAAGGTTTCTATTAATATGGAAATTCTTGTAAATATGTATAAATGAAATTAAATAAAATATACAATTAAAAACCAAATGTAATAAAATCAATAATTATAAAAATATAGGCATACAAGCATACATCCATCTATATATACATACATACACACATACGTACATACATATAAACATATATACAATTTCATATGGGCATATAATAACAAATAATATAAAATAAAATGATTGATTTGATTATTTCCAAAAATGTGTTGCAAATAAACAATTTAATTCATTCAAATTCATTCCCTAATAAACACACATTCATGCACATCAACCTTATACTTTTTGTGATTATATATATATAATAATAATTTAACATACAAACATACATAAATTCATTTATCAAATAATCAAATAAATACATACATAAACGTATGTTTAACATACAATCAATTCTAATGTGGTCTTATCACACAAATAATACATTCACATTCACAGACACATCCACCCATTTACTCATACACCAACAATAATCAACATCTCTTATTATGATCATCGTTTGCGCTTTCCTGTTAACCATTAGAGAGCCAATACAAGAAACGTCCTTGTCCTTCATTTATTATTAAACATTAAACATAACAGAACTGAATAAAATAGAAGAGTAAAAATGAATGGAATGGAATGGTTGTTATAAGAAAATGTATATACATAATGATGCCAA